>JAECUM010004790.1:0-49250 GCA_016617855.1 Megalonaias nervosa | reverse complement strand
TCCAGACCAAGGCAGCGACGAGGGACATTTCCACCCTATAGAATCCTGTCAACTGCGTGTGGAACTTCAGTTTGCAGAAGTTCTCACTGAGACGGTCAACGTCATCCTGTATGCTGAATTCGATAATACCATAGAAATCAACAGTTTGAGAAAGTCATTCTAGACTATTAGACACAATGGAAGACTCCTATCCCTCTTTAAACAGTGGAGAATCTTTGGACATGGAATGGGAGGATAGCGTGAAAACAGAACCCCAAGACGAAGTCAAAGAGGACGAGGTAGTCGTCAAGTCCAGATGGCCAGAACAAAAACAACATTTAGTGTCCTGTTTTGCTAAACACCTAGCGAATACAATTACGGAATTGTCCAAGAAATATTGTTACGGATGTCAAAACGATCATCCCAGTCAAATTCAACACGATAAATGTATGATGATGAGTCAAGAAGAAAAATTTGACGAGTATCTGGACGACGCTTGGAGTCTCATCTCAGAAGAAACCGTGTTGCATGAGTGGTATAAAGGCTTGCGTGATCATTCCTGTCCTCCACTGACTACTCTAGAGATCTATCGCATCGAAGCTCTCTTAGCCCAGAGTGCGGAGACAAGGCAAAGAAACGGATACTTGACAGATCGCTTCAAACAAAAAGTCAGAATTGAATTGATGACTTATCATTACCTGTGAAAAAAACAAAAACAACACAACAGAAAATGGATACCTGGGAACTTTATTACCTTTTGAACAATAGTTCGTATACTGCTTCTTGGAATCCTGTCGTGTGCGCTAAAGATGAACTACCTCATCGCAAACCTAAAGACCATCAAGCTTATATCATCAACACGGACGAAAGTCATCTTCCAGGCACTCACTGGGTTGCCGTCTACTTCCCTCAAGAGAATTGTGTGGAATATTTTGATTCGTATGGATTACCCCCTTTGGAAGACGATATCATTGACTTTATGAGAAGAAATGCCCAGACGACATGATACAATAATGTGAAATTACAAGGCACAGATTCCATGGTGTGTGGACAATATTGTGTATATTTTCTTCATCAACGCAGTCTTGGATATCCTTTAGAACATTTAGTGACTTATTTTGATCGTCACTCTTCTAAAAACGATGAGAAAATAGATCGATGGTTTTGTGACCATTATAGTTATCTTTTGTCTTTAGCTAGGAAACGTAGTGTACATCAATGGTCTCATGACTTCCATCAATGGAAATCTCACATGATTTCACAACGTTGTCAACCTTGTCAAAAATAATTTGTTTGATGTTACTTGTTACTTGTGACTTATGACTTGTTACTTGAATAAAAAATGTTGTGTTTTGAAAAAAATGTGTCTGTCGTTTGTTTTCAAAAAAACACTGTGAATATATGCTCTTTGACTTCTTTCTATCCCTCATCATGACATTCGCCATCATAGCGTTCCGACACTAAAACCAAGTAGGGATGTTTTCTATCGCGTCCGCGTTTGAACCATATAAAGCGGGTGGGTCTCCAGTCTGACCATTCACCGTTGACTCGTCAACTTATGAAGATGCCTTCCAGACTAGCCCAGCTGAACGAAGCTTACGTCAATTTACATCGTGTCAGGCTAAACCTGATACCGAAGCCTGAAGAAATAGAGAATGTTAGGATGCTCTCCACAGTCCAAGGTCTGATAGAAGAGATGTTTAGAGAGGAAATTAATAAAGAACAAGAAGAATGGACTGAGAAATACAGACTTCAGAAGAAGCAGAGAGAACAACAACAACAACAACAGCAGCAGCAGCAGCAGCAAGAACCAGACAGAGGTTTTGTGGACTGTCGAGTAGACACCAAAGAATTCTCTTTCTCTTTTCGCAGAAGCAGACCGTATCCAATAGGAAAGCCTACTGCCAGACGGGGACGCAATCTTAGACAGTAAAAAAAGATTGCCATTACTTCCGTGAACAAAAAAACCCAGCCCTTTTCAGGGCTACCGAATACTCTCGAAAAGACATACTCATTCAATTTGCCAAAATTTGTAATTAGAAAATAGAAGTGTGTCTATAAGCACTTCGTTTCTTTTGTCAGTAAAACAAAATATTTGTGTGTTTGTATGTTTAAAAAAAATAGAAGTGTGCCTATAAGCACTTCGTTTCTCTGTCTTGTCCAATCGTGTCTGCCTGTGTTTGTAAGTAAAAAGTAAAAAAGTCAACGTGAGTGCTTTTTTAAGTCCGCGTGTTACATGTGATGGTAAATTTGAGTGCTAGGGAATGTTTACTTTCACGTCCGTGCTTCAAGTATATAAATTGGTGCGATCGTCAGTCTGGTTACCCACGCTGACGTAGCAGCTGCAACAAAATGAGTAGACTAACAAAACTACTAGAACTCCAGATGCACCTGGAGCATGCCAGGCGTCTCCTGGATGAGCTGGCTATGGAGGCGGCACAGGAGGAAGCCAGGTTAAAGAAGAAGAGAGCAAAAAGAAGAAGGAAGAAGAGAAAGAAAAGAAAAGAGGGATCCTGCCTCACCTCTTCATGAGACCTCAGTGTGAGGTCAAACCTGAGGTGAGGACACCTGCACAACCACATCCACAACCACAGCCACAGCCACAACCTGTACCAAGAGCCGCTGTCCTCCAGACAGAAAACTGGGAGGAGGAATTGGAAAGACAGAGGCAAGAGTGGGAGCCTCGACGTCAGCATCCCAGGGTGCTAAATAGAAGAAGAAGGGAACAAGTATTCACTATCCCTCAAACTGAGGAGTGGGATAGTGAAGCAAATCAACCTCCCTCTGCGCTCCCAACCACACGCATCAATTGGGAGCAGGACTGGAGCCGGCGATGCGTGTGTGGTGCCCGCCCTGGGAGATGCCACCATTAGCCAGGTGCATCTGAAGTTTAAAAAAACAGCCCTTCTCAGGGCTAACCAGATCTCTAGAAAAGAGAACTTATTCAATTTGCCAATTCGTGTGAATGTAGTGTAGTGTGACTATAAACACTCACTCTTTACTGATGTGTGTGTATGTGTGTGTGTGTGTGTGTGTGTGTGTGTGTGTGTGTGTGTGTGTGTTAGCATGCACGTTCGTTGGTGTGGATAGTATATGGGTGTGTGTTTTTCTTCTCTTCCTTCGTTGGTGTGATAGTATAATGTGTGTTTTATGTTTGCTCGTTCGTTGGTGTGGATAGTATATTGTATGTTTTATGCTTGCTCGTTCGTTAGTGAGGATAGTATATTGTGTGTTTTATGCTTGCTCGTTAGTTGGTGTGGATAGTATATAATATGTGTTTTATGCTTGCTCGTTCATTGGTGTGGATAGTATATAATATGTTTTTTTCTCATCCAGATTGTGTGGATGGTATGTTTGTGTGTTTTATGCTTGCTCGTTCGTTGGTGAGGATAGTATATTTGTGTGTTTTATGCTTGCTCGTTCGTTGGTGAGGATAGTATATTTGTGTGTTTTATGCTTGCTCGTTCGTTGGTGAGGATAGTAAATTGTATGTGAAGTGAGTGTAAGGGATGTTTTTGTTCACGTCCGTGCTCCACGGATATAGAGCAGAGCGCTCGTCATTCGCGCCATTCTACACAGAATAAAAAAATGAGCAGCAACATGGACCTGTTCAACAGATTAAAAGACATTTATTATTGGATAATGGATGGAGTCTACGTGGTTGAAAGGATTGAAAAGGAATGTAGCTATCAAGTTACGAAAGACATTTTAACCACTCAAGTCACCAGCATAAAACTAGCCAAGGATCTAGTAGCAGGTATGACAGAGGAGCAAGTGGAGAAGATTAGAGGTTTCATTCAACCTAAATATGTGAGAGTAGGCTCCTTGAAACAGGCTCTTGATCATGTCATACAAGTGGGCTCCTTTCTACAAGATATATTCAATTTCACCGAGTGGTCTTTTGTCAAAAACTTGGGCTTAGACTCTTTAAAAAAAGCTGAAGACCTGATGAGAAAAGTACTGGAGGAAGAGGTGAAGAAAATCAAAAAAACCTGGAGAAAAGAAGAGAACTGGACAAAAGAGAAAAAGGAGAAGGAAAACAGAAAGAAGAAAGAAGACTTTGAGAAATTAAACAACAATTGGATAAAAGTGCAAGAGAAATTTAGAGCTATGGGTCATCCTGACTGGATGCCAGAGAAAGAAAAGAAGAAAGGAATTATTCAAAAAGTCAGGACATGGTGGAAGAACTGGAGAAGATAAAAGAAGAAGAAGAACCCAAAGGCCCTTTTCAGGGCCACTTCCAATGCCTCGAAAAGATCTTAATTTTCATTTGGTCTCCACCCTAAACGAATATATATAAAACCCTTCCTCTACTAAAAACACGAACGCTCTTGATTCGTGTTTGTCTATAGCCCTCTCTCAGGTAGCCTGACGTCACAGTACTTCTCTTTTTGCTACATTGTTACCAGTGTGACGTCATGCCACCTGTCGCTTATCGCTATACAAACCCACAGTATACTAGTCGCCGCTCTACAAAATTTCCATTGACGCTATACAGGCCCAGGGTGTGCTAGTCCCTCTACCCAATTTTCCATTGACGCTATACAGGCCCAGGGTGAGATTTTATTTCTTGACGCTATACAGGCCCGGGGGGGGGGGGTCTGTAATGCTAATTCCCATTGACGCTACGGTAACCCCATATACTACTGCCAATTAATCATATCTACTTTTTCATTGTTGACCACATGCTTTCCAAACTCAATTTTTTTTCTTCTAAATGTTTAAAGGAATAACCATCTTTTGTCAAATTTGTGCAGTCATCTGAGTGCTGTAACATTCTATTTCTTTATTTAAATTTAGCATTGATAGCCGTTTTTTATTTCTATTTATTTCTATTATTATTATTATTATTATTATTATTATTATTATTATTATTATTATTTATCCTTATGTCTTCGAATTTATAGCATTATAGCACTGACAGTGAACATCCTAGTCTCGCCGATCTCTATATATTAGATTGTTTTTGCTTCATTACATGTACCGATGAAGTTAAATTTTTAAGCAATATTTTGATCCATTTGTAGAAGTTTGAATCCACTAATTTTTAAGATTGTTTCTAAATAACTTTGTTCTGTTCTGTCAGAAGCATGTTATTGATAGTATAGTTTTATTGCTCCATGTTTGCGGTTACTTTGCATGAAATCTGTCATGGTTTGTATCGCTCATATATTATTTTCTATAATTCTTTCTTCCTCTCCAGTGTGTGGTTATATCAATTATTATTTAATATTTTTTCTTAAAACTCCTTTTCGCTAGTATTTTGCTTGATATATCATAATCGGCACTTAAAACTGGTCTGCATTTTTAATACAAACCTTTTATACCTCCTTAAAGTTTGTATTTTATTGTAACTATTCATTCATTTTTTTTCCTTCATCTCCCCATGTAAATAAATATTCTATAATAATTCCAGTATTTTTGTATTTAAAACTTTGGGTAAAATTCCGTCAATAACCCACCTCATCCCGACGTATTCCCATTGTCTGCTTCTTTTCTTGCTTGTATAATTTCTTTTGAAGCTGTAAAGTTATCACGACTTTACTTAGTCGCTCTCAGTTATCTGCCGAGTCTGGGGACAGTTCCTTAGGGGTTACGGGTCAAAGTGCATTTTACCCGTAATTCTGCCCCGTAACAAAAAGACCTTAGGTCGCATGCTTCAGTCTCTCAGGAGTTAGAGCGAGACGCAGAAGTACTTTCTGTCCTCGTCGAGATTTGCACGAGTTTGATATAGACCGCTCCGAGATTGTACCCCTCCCTTCAGGACCCCTGCCTCCTCCCATCCGACATTCAAGGTGGCAGAGGAGGAAGAGATACCGTCTTTTGACAAAGTAGTAAATGAGGATTATCGTCTTTCGCCCAGTGATATGTGCCCCAAACCTTCAGTCTCCGAGGACGCTCAAATTCTTTTCTGATTAAGAAACTCTCTGGGACTAACTGTCCATTAGAGTTCTTGTTGCTTCCTCATTCGGTTACGAGTATGAAGCTTTCCGAAAGTTTTATTAAGGGCCTAGACTGTCCCCCAACTACCCACCCTCTGCGTTGAGACCCGTGATCTCAGTAGTTAGATATACGGTACATGCCTACTTGGCTCACTAAACCTCCCACTTTGAATGCCGAAGTGGCACAAGTGGGTATTTCCATGGGAATCTTGACTCGCTTTCTAGTTAAAACACTGAAAACTCGAGGTCCATATTGATCATAGCAACGCATGCCGACCTCATTTCGGCAGCCTCTTAATGTATCACTGTCGCCAGTTAGCCTTCATCGTTTGTTGCAAGCAGTGGTAAAAACATCAAGGCATATACTATCCATAGTTTATTTTTTTTTTATATAGGCGGAGCTTCTCCACCTCCGTATGGATGTTGCTGTGGACGCATCTAAATTCTTCCTGGAGCACAGTGAGAACCTTCCGAGGGCTGCTTCGCTGAAGGCAGAGACTCTATTCCGTCCGTGGCTTCTCAGGATTTGAGAGATAAGCAGCAACGGTCCCTAACATCAAACCATTGCCTAGGAAACCGGCCGAAAAACAAAATCATCCGACCGGCCACAGGGTCCGTGGGCAAAAATCTTTAAAGCCACGCAGCCCCAGTCAGGAGTCCCCCCTCGGCAGTTTGCGGACCCTTCATCTTTGGTCAGCCTTAGAGATTCGCTCCTCTTTCAGTCGGTTTCCGTAGGTGCCTCGCTAAATCTCTTTTCAGAGGCTTAGTTTTGTATCCCGGACGATAGTTAGAAAATATCCGTCATAAAAGGTGGAGACTGGTTTCGGGATCTAACGCATCTAGTAAAGTTCCCCCAAGTTCTTCCATCAGTTGAATCTTTCAAGAAAGAGATGGTCTATCTTTTCAAAAGATTGCAGTACAGAGGGCGTTGAACGACCAACTCCGACCTTTTATTCCCGTACTTTCATTGTACCAATAAAAGTGGGAAAGTTTTGTCTAATTATCGATATTTTCTTTCAAAACATTTTCTGCAGGAGAAACCTTTCAAGATGGAGATCACTGCCTCAGTGAAGAACGTAACAAGACCTGGCGACTGGGCCCTCTCCTTCTATCTCCATCATAAGTGCCTTCACATCCCTATCTTTCTGCCTCGCATGAAGTACCTTCCCCCGTTTGGCTTCGACGGGGAGGTCTTTCATTTTCGCGCTCAGCCTTTCGGACAAGCATTCCTCACCTAGCGCTCATATCGGGGTCATGGGAGTAGTTGCAGCCCACTTGAGGTCGCTGAGTATCCGAATTCTCCAATACCAATACTTTGTCGATTAGTTGATCAATATTGGCCGCCTAGATTCCCCCTGACTAGATCTGACTCGCTGTTTGTCCATAGTGACCAGGCTGGGTCTTTTACTTCATCTAAGGATTTTGTTTACGTCGAGATAAATTTTCTCACGAACAGAGGATTAGTCCGTGTCCATTGAGGCAGAGCAGACAAACTCATGTTCCTGTTGGAGGGTCCGAAAGCCAAGACCACCTAGTTGGTTCATCTTTTTCTTACTCCTCTATTTCTTACTCCGCGGGAGACTTTGATCTCCTCGGCTGTTCTGGTTCCCCTAGTCAGACTGCATTTGTGTCCTCTCCAGTTTCTCCTTGTGATGAACTGCCAACCGTACAGGGACCCTCTGAATGTTCAGATATAACTAGGTCTGGATTTCCCCTATCATCTGATTCGGTGACAACACGGGACCTGTTTATGGTCGTAGTCATCATGAATCCCCCGAAACCTCACTCTTATCTGCAGGCAGACCCGTCAAATCCAACGTGGGGGTTTTATCTGCAGCTGGAAGGACTGATTCTTGAAGGTTTGTGGTCGGGAGAGAATCTATGCTCCTAGCTGTTCAGAGATGCGTCGACAAATATGAGGTCTCTTCGTGATGGTGACTTTAGACAATACGTCGGTGGTAGAGTACTGTTGGAGACCAGGATGTACAAGGAAGAGGAACCTCCTTTGCTGGACAGCCTCAGAATTGATTACCCTCCGAGTTCGCCACATTCCTGGCAAAAATACTATTCTGGCGGACAGTCCTTCAAGAAAGGGAAATATAATCTTCACGGAATGGTCTGAACGGATTCCATTTCCGACTTTGGGGTACATCATTGGCGGACTTGTTTGCACAATGTTAAACAACAAGCTCCCCTTTTACGTGTCGCCAGTCCCCGATGAGATGCCCTGGACAGTGGACGCTTTCAGCTTTAAGTGGGATCATCTGTTCGCTTACGCCTTCCAACCCATTGGGATGATCCCATAGTTACTTCATAAAGCAAGAAACTTCATTGCTCAGTTGATTTGGCCCCCCCCCCCCCCCCGCTGGTGGATCATCCCAGGATGTTATCCATAGAAAATGGACCTTCTGTCACAGTACAGGGGCTACCTCCTAGGCAACAACCTGCAGATTCTCCACCTACATGCTTGGCACATCTCATGTGATCTCTCTGCCTCAACAAGTCCTCAAGCAATATGATGTCCATCATTCAGTCCAGGAGATGATCTACATCTATGGTCTATGATGCCAAGAGGAGAATCTTTTGTGATTGGTACACAAATGTGTCAGACATAGCTGTCCTTCTATGAGCGCATTGGCCGATTGTCTTCTCTTCATTTTTAGTAAAGAAACAATTCCTATTTTCTACTGATGTAGAGCAGCCCTATCCAACATGGAATTTTTGGAAGGCCCAGCCAATTGGTGCGGACTCTCGCATAACAGATCTGATGAGGCAATTCGAGCTGCAAAGACTAGTTTCTCTCTCACTAATGTCTAGATGTGGTCTCTAACCAAGTTCTTGTATGAATCTTTGGGTGAAGTTTCTTAAAAGACCTTACTTTCAAGGCTTTTCTTGCTCTCCTTGGTGTCCACAAGATGAGAGAGTAAGCTTGGTACCCTGTTCATACTGCAAGGCTGTATAAGGTTTAGTGGAAATTATGAGATGGTTTCTTTCCTTTTCCAACCATTTTTTAAAAAGCACAATCCCATTCCATTGGTTGCTTCACTCATGATTGAGATCCTCAGTCTCAGTTGTATGTATGCTGGGGATGATCAGGACAGACATTTATGTCCAGCTATGGCTATACACTTTTATCTAGCAGCTCCTAAAGGGAGAAGAAACGGCAGGAAGCATTTGTTTCTTCCCCCCTTAGGGCTCAGCTGATATTATGTTTCAGTTTCCACTTATTCCAGGTGGATTGCAATAACTATCAAGCAAGCTTATCAGTCCTTTACCAACAGTCCATTCACACAAATTAAAGCCCATGAGGTTAAAAAAATTGATACCTCATGGGCCTGTCTAACCCATTCATCTCTGGAGGATGCATTAAAAGTTGCGTTGTGACGATCTCACACTACTTTCTTTTAACTTCACTCATTGGCTCACCAAAGCGAAGGAATATTTTCCTTGGATCCAATTGTCTCATATAGAATTTGCCCTTGCCTACATTTTATAGGGCTTCTATTTGATCAAGAGTTATGCCCCTTGATTAGAGGCTTGCTAATATGATGGCCAGTCTTGGTCCTTTAGGTTCAAGACCTGAATCAGCATCTTTAAAAATGTTCCCCATTCCTCTTTTGCTACTATCTCTGTGTGGAAATAATTGTTTAGTTTCTTTCTCTCTATATAGGAGAAAATTAGTGAGTGGGGATACCCTAGGGCAAATGAGAATATATAATGAAAAGCAGGGGTTATACACTGGAGCATATATGGCAATTTAACATTGTGGGACTGTCTAGGGGCAAGGGGAATTTAACATAGGGAATGTATAGCGACAATGGATTGGGACTGTCTAGGGACAAGGTAATTGAACATGGGTACATCACGGTACTGGACACTAAAAACAATGTTGCAAGAGATTGACCTCAATCGGGCGGAACAGTGTGGCAAGGGGCTGACATGAATACGCATTACTCTAGGGACAAATAGATACAAAGACATAGATACGTGGTTAGAGACAGGGTTAGAAACATAGAGAGAGACATATGCGAACAAACAAATATGTCAATATGGCAAAGAGAGAACAGATATATTTTCGAGGCAATGGAGTGGGCCTGAAAAGGGCCTTTGGGTTTCTTCTTCTAATTTCTCTCTTCGTTTCTTCTCCTCCACCAACTTCTCATCTTCTCCATCACATTTTTTTGTCTTATTCTTCCCATTCTCTTTCTCCTCCTTCTCCTCTTCTTGTTTCCTTTTCTCATTCTCCTCTTCTTTTTCAATATTTTCGTTACATCTTCTCATTTGCTCTCTTTCCTCTTTGTCTCCCTTCTCCTGTTTTATTATGTCTCTCAATATTTCTTTCCCTTTCTTCAAATTATTAATCTCCATTTTCAATTTGTGTAGGCTATAAGCCCATACTCTATTCTGATGAGCATCTCTTCCACCATCCCTATGGTATCCACCTCTTGCAATTTCATCATCTTGTCCGTGTGGTTTGAAGCCATTTTTTTATTCCATGGTTCATAGTCCTTAAAAAGTCTGCTTTCCTCCTCTCTTTGCGCTTTCTATTTATGTTCTGTTTATGTTCGCCATTATCCCCAGGGTCAGCAATATCTTGGTCCATCCCTTCACTCTTATCCCAGACAAGAAGTAAGGTAGTTCTTTTCAATCCAGCTCTCAGGCTCAAGCTGTCTGCTTGAGCCTTACCTAGGGCTCTAATTGCCTGTAGTGCCAAAGTAGGTATAAATACATTGGCTGGCAGGCAGCTCGCCACGCCGATGCTGTTAATTGTTTCCATTGCGATCTGCTCACTAGCTCGACTTCCATGCAACTAAAGAATGATAGCCAGACTGAGATAGAGATCTTTAGATTAAAGTGGCGTGTGCACATCCGTACATGTGCCACTGTTTAATGCCTGCACCGCAGGCTATTAATTATTCTTGGCATCTTTTCCGTACGTCAAGAGATTTTCCAGGTATGCTCGGTAAGGGTAAGTATCCATGCTGCTGCTGCTGACTTGTTTGTTATTCAAGTACAAATCCACTTCGCTGAAGAAGGAATGCATGAAATTGTTGACGGGAGCTACTCTAGTATCGGCTCCTGGAGCGGTGTCTTCTGTTTTGATCACTTTGAATTTCAGGTACAAGTAACTGTTATTCAGATCGATGTAATCTTCGGGCTATCTTTTGATTTCAAATTCGATGGGGGCTGAGGTTGTCAAAGAGGAGATGGGGTGAAATTCTGCCCATTGGGATTCTTGCATCGTCATCATAGTGGGTGGCCTGGCAAACAGATCCAGTTCTGACTTGGAACATTCGCAAGACTCTCAGTGCATCATTTTTCTGTTTAATAATAAAACAATGTCTAATTTTCGGACGGTTCTTCTTTTCTTGGTCTTTCTAGCTCTGGGTGTGTGAAATCCTCTGGAGGGGTGTCTTCGTTGTCTCTTTCTGCCTTGTCCTTGCTGTGGTTTCAGGGAAGTAGGAATGCCTGACTTTGCAGCGTCCAGGGCATTTATAGGAGTTTCTCGTCGGCCCAAAATGTCTTTGCCAGTTTGAAGCAAGACATTTTTGGCAGCTCTCAAGAAAGCTTCTTGTAGATTTTATTTGTCAATGATGACATTTTGGAGAAATTCTTTGCCTTGCGTCAAAGCAGCATCTTTCAAGGCGTGCAATCCTCATGTCATCATCGGTTTCTAAACGGGGGCCACTGAACGAAATGCCGATTTCAACATATCTCCTAAACCATGTCCTTGCTGTCGAGCGACTCCTCGGTACACAGGATACATGACTTACAAGTCATTAGAGAAGCGTTTTTGAAAATGGAGTTTCACTGTGACTTTCCCTTTGAAGAATGGAATATTTTATCCCAGATCTCCTTTTATACCAATGTCGACACTGTTGAAATATGACTTACTGACAGGTAAATAGTGAGGATGTACAAATTCGCGATGAATATGAATGAATCAAAGGTTGACAAATCTTTTTCCCATAGAGATAGAGAAGTATCGAGATGAAAAGGCAAGACTTTTAACAGAATGAGTCTCTCGTGTACATTTAAAGGTACCACCCTCATGTTTTTGGTGGTACTGTGAGGTACAGATTGTAAAGAGCCCACATGGAATCGGCTGGTAAATGAAATCCCCGATAGGAAGTCACTAAGACACACACCACACAACGACCCAAATTCGTTGGATACAATTCTCATAAAAAGTGTTGGTAATCTGCCACAGTCTGAATAGTGTCATTGATTTCCTTCCATGACAATTGTTGTATCACCCTGATAAAGGTCGTGGCATGGTAGCAAGTTTTTATACCCTCTTTTGTTGAAGGTAATAAATATACTTTTTATTTCAGTACCATACCAAAATTGTTTAGTCACTAACTCACACACCACACGCCACACAGAAGTTTCCTCTTGAACCAAGATTTGTTCGTTTAAAAGAGTTTGATAATCCTCTAACTCTTCCGTTTTAATTCGGTGTACTATGGTCACCTTGTAAGTAGAATGAGTGGTATCCAAAACTTTGTGAATCTCATGTGATTCATCAATGTCTGACCAAAGGAACACTTTAAAATGAATCAATCCTCTTATACCATTCAGGTACCAGTGGTTCCAACATCAGTGAGGTAATGGATGCAATTGTTCTTTGTGTTTGACTTGTATTTTGACAAACTCTTGGTAAATGCGTTCCCTCAGTTCCAGAGGTGGATTTTGAATGTACTCTTCTAAACTAGACATTTACAGCAATGTCTTTCTTTTGTTTGAGGCAATAAGTGTACTTTCTGCACAGAGCTGATTGTACACCAGTTGCAAACTGAAATTGTTTAGTCACTAACTTGCACACCACACACAGTACAGAAGTTTCCTCTACAGACAATATTTGTTGTTGTAAAAGAGTTTGGTAATCCTCTAACTCTTCCTCTGGAATTCATTGTAGTAAGTCTACCTTGTAGTAAATAGAATCAGTAGCAAACAAATCCTTCTCGTCCTTGGGTAGTTGATCAATGTCTGACTCCTGGAATGCTTTCATCAGAATCAGTCCTGAGAGCATTCAGGTATCAGTGGTTTAAACTTTGGTGATGTAATGGATGCAGTTTTTCTTTGCGTTTGACTTGTATATTGACAAACTCTCGGTAAATGCATTCTCTCAACTCCACAGGCAAACTACGAATGTTCTCTTGTAAAATATCCACCAAGAGATTATTGAGATCATCCCACAAAATGTAGGTAGTGACAGTGCGGAGACCATCAAGCATGTTCTAGGTAAGCTGAATCTTTCTGCTCCCACTTGTGAAATGAAACACTGCAACTGAAGCACTTGACTTTATCACCTTCGCCCAAGTAGATAAATCCAGCTCTGGCTAATTCTTTGGGGGTAGGTCCTCCCAGATATTTTGGCCACTTTCCTTGGAAGGTTTGGAATCGACTTTCAAAGTCACAGTATTCAGACAAATGCACAGGGAACAAATATTCTTCTTTCACAGGCTCATTTCAGTGAGGGTACGGTGAAACTTGCAGTAGTTTGCTCAGTCATGGATGACATCCATAGGGTGGTAGCCATATGGTTTCACATGGAGGATGACATTGACAATGAAAACCAGTAGGTGTAGTAGTAATAGTAGTATTAGTGATAGCAAAGTTCCCATGATGTTGTACTGAATTGCTGAGGTCACAGCATACGGCATCTCTGCAACCGCAAGGCACAGCATCGCACTCCACTTGAGAATCACCGAATTTGAATTGTGTCTGTTTGAAAGGATTCATCTTTCTCACTTGGCAAATGTAGTCACAATGAACTATTGATCTTAGACATTTTCCCTTTTATATATGCTGACCAATATCAGCATGTCAGTAAGGTAAAGTGAAGTGGTTGGGAAGTCGCACTGTCTTCTGGTACACAATTGATACAGTTTTTCCAAAGGTTGACTGACAATTTGGTGCATGGCTAAATGTACAATCTTGTGAGGCTCATAGGTGGTCATTTTACTTTAAAATGTTGACCCTCTCCAGACTGTAAGGCTTCTTTCAATACCCCAAAGTTCACCACTTGACCGGTGCAATAACTGATAGTCATTCCTTTCACTTTACGCTTGGTGTGCACTTCTCCTCGTGGGTCCTGGTATTCATAGCCGTAATTTTATGGACTGCCACCAGCAAAACTTAAGTCTTGTCGTTGGGGTGCTTGTCGTTCAGGCTCCTAAATGGTCTCCCTCAATGTCAGGGTGTCAGTGACCCAGGCAATCGATGTAGATGCAACTGTTTGTGTCAAAATACAGCACACGATCTCCTAACTGTTCATAAGCTTTGTAATTTTAAGCGAGCATGTGCTGTCACATAAGCTGCAGTGATGACATTTCCAAATTCGTTGACCTGTACAAAGTCCAGTTCTTCTCTGTAATTGACCAGGATCAAGTCTTCACGAACGATGTCCACGTGTTTCATATATTTGGTTTTGTCGTGAATCATCTTGAAGTAGTGGGAAGGTTCTGTCAAATACTCTGTCTTGGGTAAACATGGTTGTTGTGCCATTTTGCCCCACAAGCAATTTAACATCACTTTGGCAAACAATTGTCGACCGTCATTTTTCTCGATGTGATCTTAAATGATGCCTTCCTGCTCCAAGTATTTCTCTTTGAATTTCTTTTGGTCTTCAGAAGTGTGGCACCAGGAAGGATAGCCACTGGCTTCTTGTTTCAGTTTCAAAAAGGCATCCACATAGTCTGCGAAAATGCCTTTCTGAGTCTCGTCACCTTTGTGGTACTGTTCTATCTTGAAAGTGATAAATTTTGTACACTTCTAACAATTGGTATCCCAGGTCCAGAGCTTTAAACAATTCCATGCTGACCCACGTTCCTGTCAAGGTGTGTTCTTCCTGGGTGTGCTGACAAGGTTGGTTTTGGTTGCATGTTTTGGCACAAGTAGCTGGGCACAAAGGAAACATCAGTTTTCCTTGGCAATGGTGAGGTAAAACAGGATGGTACAAGTCTATGGGAGGCAAGAGTTTGCATTTAATTAATCCTTCATATTGTCGAATGTTGTCCATGTTGATATGTTCTATCAGCAATTGTGGGTGCCCTGTGGGAAAGTGACAATATTTGCATACGTAAGGATATAGTGAACACACATCCAAATATTTGATTTCTTCTCCTTTCTCCTCATCAGCATGGTACAGCAAACAGGTGGCATTTGTCTGTCCTCCATACAAACTGTCCCGTGGGTTCAGAGGGTCCACAACTTGTGACTTTCCACGATGGCTTTAAATTTGGGATTGGTTTTCAAACAGTGATCGTACTTGTGTTCCCACATTTCCATAATTTGGTATCCTTGCTATTCTAACTTTAAGCATTGCTGACAAGTGGCCTTGTAAAAGTCTTCCATGGTATGTTGTAAAAACTGATTTTGGGTGTACCGTTGAGGGTAGCAGATCGGAGATCCGAGAAATAAGCAACCATTAAACTCATACACGATCTTAAGGTTTTCTAAGTCCCAGTCATCCACCAAATACGAATGGATCCATTTGTCTTCCTTGTCACACAAGTAATGTAGCCAGCGTAGAGCTTTGACCGAGTATTGACATTTGACAAAATTGGTCGTTTGAGGACGTATGACAGCCAGGGTCTTCTTGGGCATGAATCCTTTGTGGTACACTATGGTGCAGGCTTTTTTCAAAGGATCGATCCATCCGTGCTCCATGAACAATTCCCAAAATTTTCCACAGCATTGCCATAAAATATCCACATCGGAACAACAATACTTTAGCATTTCTTCCTGAAAGTCAAAAGGGTCCGAGGTATGAGGTTGGTACCAAGCGTAGAAAGCTTCTCATTGTTCAGTGAGCATGTTGTTGGGGTCGCAGTAGTGAGCATCAGGCAAATGGGATAGAACGGTGTGTTGATTGGCTTTGGTATTGAAAAAGTGCGGAAAATAGCCTTTGGCCATTTCTATCATTCCAAATGTTTTAGGCATTCAATTAAAAGGCATGGCCAAGTAACTCATTGAATGTTTAAACTGTACTTGCCCCACTTGCATGGATATGAGTTTGGCTCTGTTCAAGGTCACTTTAGGACGTTCGGTGCTTTGTTCCGTATAGTATTTCAGAAGAAAATTGTCCATTATATCCCAAGAAATTGTGAGCCATCACCATGGCATAGCGATGGCAATGTCCATAACGTTTGATGTCCTCTTGGCTCCATGTTTCATCGATAGGGTCTAAGATCCATTGGGCAAAATCGGTCAGCATGTTTGGTCCCCGAATGATTTTTTTCACATCCTCCAGGAATCTTGCTACAGTGAGGGCAATGACAAAAGATAGGTTCCTGGATGCACTTCTCGCATGCTCAATGAGCCATGCAGAAATTAGGACCGTGAATGCCAGTCTCTTGCATGCATTTGAAATTGAAAAAGATGAAATAGTCATCATCTTCTTCCTCCTGTTGGGGTTGGTATTTTTGAATGTAGCATTTGTGTTCCAAGTCCACGATTTGGTGACAAATGTGACATCGATTCTTTCCTGGACAAATGTGTGCCTTGGCACTATTGGTACATACATTTCAGGAGTTGATAAGCACTTTTCTGCTGTGAACCTTGCGTCTTGAACTGTTGTTGGTAATGGGTTGGGCTGACAAATGTTCACTGACAAGCTGAGCAATGCATTTGTTTTTGTCTTTCGTCAAGACAGGGTTTAGAGGCCAAACATCCTGGACATTTCGATCCACAATGCTTATGTTGCTCTTGATTGTTATAACCATAGTCACATTTCTCACAATAATAACCATATCCCAGGAATGTGGTGATACTGGTAAATGGTATTGAAATGTTTATCGTGATGATAGACATGAATGTATTTTCTTTGAAATTTTTGCCTCAAAACAAAAGAGGTCTGCACACTTCTTGAGGGTGTACTTTCAACATGTAGCATGGAGTCAAGACATCTTGCAATTTCTGCATTTCAGGAATGCCACAGGGTGTGTCTTTTGAAAGCCCCACTTGCTGTAACAGGAGTTCTGCATCTCTTTGTTGTTTGGTTCGGTTCAATTTCCGAACATTGTCCCAGGCTCTTTTCCATTCTGCCATGTTATTCTTGTCAGCATATGTTCATCCCACCACAACAGCACAGGCTAAACACATCTTGTCTTGAGGGTTGTTGATTTGGACGAGACTCGTTTTGGTACTGCGAAGGTCATCCACTAATAGTATATTTTTGCGTCCTGTCCCTTTGGGAAGAGAAATGTGGGCCATGTACAGTGTTGCTTTTCCATCGGTGATGTGAAACTTGTCATTGGAATGCTGAACATGTTCAATCTTGTTGATGACTTTGGAAGGTGTCAGTTAGGATGCCTGCTAAACTCAATCCAAATGGGGGACTTCAGACTGTTGTGATAAGCGGAAAGTGTCAAGTGATCGTCTTATTTGGCTCGACATTGCTGTTTCAGTGTAGTTAACAAAGAATCCCACAAATCCATGATGAACCCCTCTGTTTTCTCCAGCAGTACATCTGACTTGAAATCTTTAAATTTCACTGAGTACGTGTAGGCCATGGTTCTAAATTTTCTAGAGGAGCTTTTATATGTCTCTCGAATATGGTAGTAGTTTTCAGGGGTTACTGGTGGTGGACTTTGGCTTGATGCAGACTCTCTGGGTGTGGATTCTGGCTCACTCATGTCATCTTCAAAATCGCTGGCATGGATTTGAGCCAAGACTTCCACTATAGGTCACATTTCTGCCTCTTACTTTCTTCTTCTCCTTTCTCCATGAAATGGTGTGATTGTTTCATCTTGATTGCAAAAGGTCAGATGACTACATTTTAAATGCCATGGTCCCCTATATATAAATGTAAAACCAGTGTCTTCCCTCAACGTATTCATTTCACTCTCAATCCTACCAGAAAGACGGAAGAACCAACACAGATTGAACTTGTGATCAGAGCTTTGTGATGTGTCATACAAAGGTTTTCTTTAGAGAACCGATGGACCACTCCCCCTCTTTTCGAGATAAAAATCAAGATACTTGCTATATCTGTCAGAAGAAAGGACATTGGTCTTCAGAATGTCCACAACATCAGAGTAAGACAAGCATCAAAAGAGACAAAGGTCAAGATACCTGTTATCACTGTCAAGAGAAAGTACATTGGTCTTCAGACTGCCCTAAGAAACAACAAGAGCAGGAGGGAGAGAAGGGTTCCTAACATGAAGAAGAGGAACCCTCCGAAAAGGAAGAACTCAGACATGTACTCTTGGTTTTGATTTTTATAATAATGACCTATACTCGCATACTCACAAATGTCCATCATGGGAGGAAAGGGATTTTGAGTTTTAATTGATTTTGCAAACACTGAGTAGTCTCTTTTTGAGAGAGATGGGTGGCCCTGAAAAGGACCATTGGGTGTTTGTTTTTATGTTTTTTTTTTTTTAAAAAAAACAAACTCAGGAACGGGAAGTAATGAGCTTTAACTGCCTTATCCCTTTGCCACGGTCAAGACCTACTTCTGGACCTGCTACTGTCAATGATTTGGTAGAGGTCACTAGGGTGGGTATCTCAGGTGTAATTGGAGTGTGGACGGGATTGGAGTGTTTGGCCTGGGAAGGTCATTTTCTCTTGGGTCGTGTTAAAGAAGTCTGATATATTTGTTTCAGACTCCTCAACTCTGCCAAAATGTCTAAGAGTGACATCACTGTTTGACTTTCACAGTCCTCCTTCCTCCTAGACCTTGTTTCTTCTCTGCTTTTTCTTCTTCCTGTCATTTTCTTCTTGCCTCTTCTTCTTCTCGCTGTTGCTGTTGAATGAAAAAGGCTTGTTCTGCTTCTTTCTGCTGTTGCAAAAATTTCTCCAATTCTTCTTTCTGCCTCTGTTTAAAATCCTCTATGTACAGTAAGGAAGGAGAAACCAGAGAAGGTACTGGTACTGTAACAAATTCTTGTGAAGAGAGAAAATCTGCTAAATCCCAATTAAAATCATTCTCTTCTGGAAGTAGGATTGTGGTTGTTTTAGAAGCTGCTACTATGCCATCACTCCTCGTCTCTACAGCCAGTGCACCCCAATTCATTGTCTTCTTAGTTTCCATCATCTTCTAACTCTGTCTCATTGATTCACTGCACACAGATGCTAGCGCACCTATATATGGAATGTGATGTCACAGACAGCTCTCTTAGGATTGGAAGACAGACTCTGCACTGTGACTGAATTTTGTCATGCGTGTTAGAACTCAATCCATTTTGATCCACTCTTCCACTATAAATAACTGCAGTTCACCTCATTCCATTCACCTGTACTTGTCACAAGATGTGGACTGACGTAGAATCATCTACCCCCATGTCGTTGATGCTGTTCAACCTGGACTATCCCATGTATGTCAGATCATCATGGGCTATCACCAAGATCACCAATATGAACCTTTGGAAATGAAAGATTTATGTGGAGAGGTAAGGCTGTCTGAAGCAAGTCTTAATCATGGTCCAGAGGTCAGACGAAGATGCCCTCTACGTTAGGTGAATGGTGTTAATAAAAAACAAAGGCCCTTTTCAGGGCCACTCTATTGCCTCAAAAAGATATCTATTCTCTCTTTGCCATATTAATGTATTTGTTTGTTCATATATGTCTCTAGGTCTCTAACCCTGTCTCTAATCACGTCTCTATGTCTATGTCTCTATTTGTTCCTAGAGTAACGCGTATTCAGGCCAGCCCCTTGCCATGCTGTTCTGCCTGATTGAGGTCAATCTCTTGCAACATTGTTGCCAGTGTCCAGTACTTTGACGTCACCCGTGTTCAATTCCCCTTGTCCCTAGACAGTCCCAATCCATTGTCGCTATACATTCGTTATGTTAAATTCCCCTTGTCCCTAGACAGTCCCACAATGTTAAATTCCCATATATGCCCCAGGATACAACCCCGTGTTTTTCCTCATATATTCTCATTTGCCTTAGGGTATCCCCACTCACTACTGAGAAACTAAGTTTGGATTTTATATGGACTGTTAAATAGAACAAGGAATAGTTTGGTGTGTTTTTTAAATAATGGAAAAAAACACCCTTCAATATATAAATTCAAAATTGATTTAAACAGTATTCTAAAAGAGAGAAAAAAGTCCTGAGTTATTATAAATGCTGAGAATATGATGAATGTCTTGCCAAAAAATGCTGAGAATATAATGAATGTCTTGCCAAAAAATGCCGAGAATATGATGAATGTCTTGCCAATGTTGCAAGTTCAATCCTTTTATGAATCAATGTATTGTGAATCAATGTATCCCATGAGAGCACTAATTGAAGAATGCATTCACATAAAGGCAAACAAAGTGTTCACTGGAAGATACACTCACAGAATAAGTAAAAGAATTATCACTTAAGAGCTTTTATTGAGAAATGCATGTACAAGAAGAGACATTAAATAAACAGAAGAGAAGGCAGCAGAAATATTGTCCGAGTTGTTGCTAGAAAATAGGTACATAAGGCATTTGTGAGGGCACTCTTTGAAAACTGCTTACAAATAGGTTGTATAAATTATCACACATGAACACTTATGCAAAAGTACAAACACACAAAATAGTCAGATAGAATGAACCAAGGAAAAATCTGCAAATAAAGTCACTATAAGTATCTGAAGAGAAAAACGAACATGGAAAGAATAGTCTTCCAGTAACTGACTCCCAAATTACTGTCTTGAATATGTATTTGTACAGTTCTGGCCATTGCAACTTCCTGTCTGGTATGGCTGGGGGTTAGCCATTGTGACAGCCTTCTTGGCACCATTACGATTTGGAGGCATTGCCTCCACCTCTGGACAAGTAATTCGTTCCAAACATTATAAAGTACACTCGTTTATTTGCATATTTTTTTTAAAATCTATATTTTTTAGCTTTAAATTAAAGGTTATTTCAATCAAATCCCAAAGTTGTATTATTTTGCTAATTTATATGACTTGTTCTATTGAAATTCATGCTAATTTATATGACTTGTATTGAAATTCATGTTAATTTATGACTTGTATTGAAATTCATGCTAATTTATATGACTTGTTCTATTGAAATTCATGCTAATTTATATCACTTGTTATATTGAAATTTGTGAATTCTCGATTCTAAAATTAAAACTGATGAAAAAGCATGCTCTTCACAACCCAGAACCTGTGTTTCTCAATTGACCTGATCAGAGCTTACTTTAATATCCAAACTGCTATTTTGGCCTCCACATTGGAAAATGGGCATGTTAATAAACCACAAGATTACCTTGTTAATATGCATGGATCTTGCTCACTACCAAACCCATACAAGATCTTGAAGATACAAGCCCACATGTCATGTTTGATCAAAATCAGATCAGAAACATGGCTTCCAGAGGGGTAACAAGCTCAGCCAATCAGATTCAAGATCAGGTCATTAATATGCTTACTGAACTCATCTGAGATCTTAATGATGCATGCAAATATTCCATGAATTGGAACCTCCATAGAGGTAACAAGCACAGCCAATCAGATGAATGATTACCTAATTAGTATCTGTTGCTCATTATCGATCTTAATCTGAGATCATAATGGAATAAGCATATACACCAGGTTCGTGTGTGTGTGTGTGTGATTTGGATTTTTAATTTAGCTTTAAAAAATTTTCAGTCATATTACTATGATGTCTGCAGTGTGTCAGTTCATAGTGATGTCTAGCACTGGGGCATCATGCCGCAGACATTTAACATCATGTCCCACCCAGTCACATTATCCTGACACCAGGCCGACCAGTCCTAACACTAACCTCTTAATGTTGAGCGCCTAGTAAGGCAGCTGTTAGTACCATTTTTATAAGTCTTGGTATAACTTGGCTGTGGTTTCGAACTTGTGACCTCTCGCATCCGAGGCGGATGCTTCCAGGTTCGATCAGAAATGCAGACTCCAGAATTGTAACAAGACCAGTCAATCAGATTCCTGATTATGACATTAGTATAAATAGACCTTGAGAGACCTTAATGATTTGAGAATAGATTCCAAGTTTAATAAAAAATATGGCCTCCAGAATGGAAACAATGTCAACGAATATGATCCAAGATCATGTCATTAATATACATGAAAACTGCTTATCATCAAACTCAGCCTAGATTTTGACGAGATAAACTCAGATCCCGTGTTTGACTGAAACTGGCTTAGAAATATGGGATCCAGAATGGTAATAAGCAATTACCAATGGATGAAGCATCACGGATGCAGTGCTCACTTTTCCTTGCAGACAGACGAGTTAAAATCAGGTACAATATGTTGTCAAGAAAATGATATCACTGTGACCCAAGCTCTACTATCTGTAGAGCTTTTGACATTACATGAAGCTAGATATTTGAGGTGTATTATTGTCTTGTAGCTATCAATGGGAATGAAAATAAACACCATGAAACTTAAAATGTTGAGATTTTTAATGTGATCAGTGTTACATTATATATAAATAGAACAGGATGATATTTACAAGTTACTACAATAAATGTTTCTCTAATTTTTTTCACGGCTGAGCAAAAAAGCAAATAATTTAATGATAGATGTACAATTCAACCGCAGATATTAATGTATGGGTCTGTGTCAATGCTCGATTATTTTGAGATGATGAGTTGTCTCCTTTAATAGTTTCATTTGCAGTATTATGTGGCAGCTATTCTGTCCATCAGTGATGTTGGAAACATTAGTTTCAAATATCAAAAAGCAATAGATCGCATGCAATTTATTCTTTGAATGCAATAATGACTAAAATGAGATACCATTTATTTTCACTTAAGTCTGGTACGACTGCGGATGGCATAGGTTGCATTTTGGTATGTATTTAACTATGAATTTCGTAGTAGAATTTCAGCAAGTAGTTGAAGCAGGTGAATCAGGTGATGTTAACAAAACACTCTAATTGGGTATGTATGTATGTAAGGCACTTTTACTTTTAATCAATCGGCACTAAACAGAAAGTTGTATGCTGATGTGCCATCTAACCCTATTACTACTACTATCTATGGATTTCAAGGGTTTAGCAGCACATAAGCACAATCCTAACTTTATAGCACCAGGCAAAAATGATAGAGACAAAAACACATCCAACTCCCAAGAAAATATGCAAAACAGAGATAAAGCGTACAGTGTCATAATCTCTATACATAAACTGGGAATCCGCGACCTCGTTTTGTAATGCATATTATGGCACAAAGGTTCCCTCCATTAATTGACTCTTAAAACATGCAGGAGGGTGCAAAGGAAATTTACTTGATTTTACTTACTGCATGGTATCCAGATAAAAGTACACAAACCAATTTGTAAGACTGGTCAGTGCTTTTAAGTCAGTTTCTGAAGCAAAGTAGTGGCTGCGCCAGATGTAGGTAATTTTTACCTACTTTTGACATAATGATCTTGTACTTTGTAAAATGGGTCCTTAGCCAAAGGATTTAAAATACAGAGTTGTGTGACACACTGAGGTCACAGAGACCTAATTTTGGAACAATGGTATCATAATATCTCGCAGCATCAAAAAATGTACAAAACCTATCAGTAAAACTGCTTGAGAAACAGACTTAAAATATAGCTCAAAGTCAAGGATATATGAAATGTAGGTCACATTGTTCTACTTTTCATGTGATAATATAGTACTCAGTAAAACCAAACCATAGACAAAACCACAAGAAATTGCAGTTATATCACATTATGACCATATACCAAGGCCACTAAATTGCTGAAGCATGACATGTAGGTCATGGTGACCTACTTTTGGCATGACACTTTTAAACCGACAGAAAAATTCATCTCAAGTACTGCAAAACTAAGCCAAGGAATGACAGAGATGAGGTCTGGCAGGAGGCTAACCACATATACCCCCTTCACATTTACTGTGGATCATACAAGAATGACTCATGTCGTTTGAAGGCAATCAAAAAGTTTACCTTATGGTAACAACAAGTTCTTGACATATTGAGCAAACATAAAACGAGAACTTTATCCTCATACTTTTTCGCTTTAAATCTGCAATGAAAATTAAATAAGAAATTCTGTGGAATGCTTTCTCTCCTGATTTGTCATGGTATGAATGCAAAAAAAACTGCAAACTGACAACAGCAAGAAAAGCAGGTCATTGTAACCTACTTTTGCCTGTTTCATGACTGAATATAGAAAAGTAGCGAAACTGTATTAGAGCATGAAAAGTTCACCATAACCTATTTTTGCTCATGGTGAGCAGTACCTCTAAGAAGAATATACTTGTTAAATTTCATGGCTGTACCTACAACTGTGTCAGAGAAACTAAGCTATACATGTATGTAAATATTTAATGATGATGTCTATGCCAGTGAAGAGGACAATGATTGCTATGCCTGACCTATGCTGTGTAGGTCAGAAAAAAATCGCTACCTTGATCTCAAGGTCAAGGTCAAAGGTAGCACAAGCAGGATGCTGAATAATCATCTTGGCTTCGTAATGATCCAAACAGTGTTTTAGGAATATAAGTGAATGAAAATACTGTAATCAAAACCTTAATGCAAATTTTCTGTCACATATGACCTTGACTTCAATGACAGTGGATTAGTATTTGTTACATAATGAACTGTTTAAGCTTCAGTATATTTCACCCCAAGTATGAAGAAAATGCATAATGGGTTTAGGAATGACACAAATGTACTTTCATGCAAAGTTTCCATCACTGGGACTTTGATCCCAAGGAAAATGAGGCCAGCAAACATGTTGTAGAATGAATTGTCTTAGTGTTATGATGATATGTGCAAAATATGATGAAAACCAAGGGGTTTAGGAAATATATACAAATGAAAAACATCAACCAAAACCACAACAAACCGTTGACATTGTTGACTCTGCTGAGTCTGGAAGAGTGACAGCTCTGTCCCACTTGACAAAAATAAAGGAACAAAATACAAAGAAGTAAAACTGAAATACATAGTTCCTACATAGGTATATAAGTAAAACCTTAAGCACAAACTTTAATCAGCTTTCTACATATAACAAACCTCAAAGAAACTTTAGCCTCAAATCTTTTTCTTGTCCTGTACTTGGCAACAGTAAGTAGTCTGTAAAACTGGATTAAGAAAAGTATCTAAGAATGTCGAGGACATGCTATTTAACATAGAAATAACAGAAGACCCCTGAAGGGACTGCTGCTCTATTGTAACACAGAAATAAAAATGAAATCCATAGTTTCTTGGTACATGCAATAAGCAAAAGCATGAACAAACTTGAACCTAAACTTTTTTCCCCATAAAATGGAAGCAAAATCAGTAAAACTGGTTTAAAAAATGTATTGGATAATAATGTCAGGTCTTTTGTTTAACAAAGTATAATTGAAATTCAAAATTCCTTCCTAAAAACATTTAACAAAACCTTACACACAAACTTTAACACAAGCTGTAGCCTGCTCTGTGTGTGTGTGTGTGTGTGTGTGTGTGTATATATATATATATATATAGAGAGAGAGAGAGAGAGAGAGAGAGAGAGAGAGAGAGAGAGAGACTTAAATGCAAACTTTAACCATAACTTTTTCACACAAATTGCAAAATAAATATAAGTTTTAAACATATAAAATAAAGCCAGAAATATTCTAATGAACATACAGTTGTGAAATTTAAGTTCTCCATAATTAAAACCTTAAATATAAAATTTACAGTTGTTGTCTACATCCACCAATGCAAATACATGTGTAGATTGCTAATGGCACCATCCTGGTAATTCATACAGTTGCTTTAATAACAGTTTGAGTTTTAATTCACAGCCACAGTCAATCGAAAATAATATTACAAAAGCAAAGTCGTTTAGGATTAATGTAATGTTCTTAATGACTGATGGAATACAAAACCCTGTTTTTCCCAAAAGACTTAAGATTTCTAGTGCTGCAAGAATTTACAATAAAGGGAACTCCTCACAATAACAGTACCAGAGATTGGTGCTGTGCTGCTAATTTTCCCAACTTACCATTTTGATGTAGTTCTAGGTAAAATGTTTCGTTTCTTATCTCACTGAGTTCTGAAAATTTCTGAGCATCCCAAAATTTGAAGTTGTTGAATTTTTTTAATAACATGGTGTTTCCAAAGGTTTATTACTGGAGATGATTTAGTACTGTGAGTCCTGAAAAGCTTCCCCACAATCAAGGGTTTTGATGCACCCCTTCTGAATGAATCAGAATTATGTCTAACAGGATCAACCTGTCGCTTTATCCTCTTAACATTATAGGAGACCCCTCTCATTGCTTGTGATTTACCTATAAATAATATATAATAATAACATCCCTACATCAAACAATATGAATTTGTAGTAACATAAACATCAGCAGCAGTCCTCCTAGGTTGTGTAAAGTTCAGATGGAGAATTGCCAACACACACACACACACACACACACACACACTATGGAAACTGACATTATTAGAGGACATTTATATTCACTGTTTATTTAGTACTCTGCCTGAAAAAACTAAAGTTAGCTTCCTTTAATGAGTTCTAAATCTTGACAAATGCCAAGTACAGCAACAACCGGTATGCCTGGTAATGTGATACGAATTTCAGTACCCCTCTAGGCACAGTTACACATGGGCTAACTTCCTGATTCCCAGCGCTACATAAACTGGGATGAATGGTACTGGCTCAAGGAAAGACTGGTACATTTCAACGCTAAAGATAAAACAACTATTATGCACCATGTTATAAAAACAGGGAATTTATTTCTTCCATATGACTCCTCCACATTAAACTATTTTTTTTCTGCTGTAGTTGCTAACAGAATGTTGCAAATCCCATGATCATGCAGACTGGATGCAACACTGGATTTCATGCCATTAGGAGATATTCGCTTACACTGTATATCAAGGACTGGTTCCTTATCTGTTTGCGCAGAAAACAACTGCAGGGTAACAGTAAATCTGATTTTTTGCCATTTCAGAATAAATCTGTTACTTTGATGAACAAAGTGACATTTCAAGGTCATTTTTAAATTTAAACAATATACAGTTTAACAATTTACAGGCTACAACAAAATCATCTTCCTCACTCAACCCAAACTTTCAAAGATGGCATAAAACACTGTGGGTCAAACATAAGGATAAAATAAATAACAGAACAGGTACACTGCAGAGCATTCTTAATTCAAAATTTTCCACACCATATTCTGTTAAATGTACATTTTTCTTAAAATTTAAATACTCTGCATGATTGTTCACATGTACTAGCATAATGACTGATTTCAATATTTACAAATGATTATGAATGGATTTATATGCATAGAAAGAGTACAGTGTTCCCTCATTTTATGGTGACTTTATATAACACAGTTCAAAGCTTATTATGCTACTACTCTTTCTGTACAAGGGTATGGTAAAAAATCTTGTTAAATTGTTTTCTTTTATCAGGGCTACTTTAGTTATTTCATATGATTTTAATTCTTGGCTAACTGGAACCGAATAGATCTGCAATTTCATGGAATACCCCATTTCTTTACTTTTATGCACTATTATGATAAGGCCTTGTTAGAACACATCTCAGTATAACGCTATCTCACTTACAACACTATGCACTATTATGACATGGCCTTGTTATAGCACCATTCATTATAACGCTGTCTCACTTACAAAATGGGATACTTTTAAGGCTACCATGAACAGCGTTATAAAGAAGAGTGTTATAATTGTGGCCTCCATTACATGATGTCAGTTGTATGTCTGAAATTGTCACATAATATTTATGTCACTCAATTTTAGTTCCCTAATGATAATAACACAATATACAACAACCTCATTACAAGGCCCTTCATTTTAACATCATTTCTGTTATAAGGCAAGTATTGTCATCGATTCCATTTCATTGTTCAGTAGCAGAATCGTGTGTACTGTGTGCTTCATTAAAAGCCAGCCTTATGGCTCCATTAGACCACACTATAATGAGGGAGTACTGTTGTTTTGCATACAAAATACTCAATACAATCACTCTTGCTTATAATGTACTCCGCTGTGAATAGCTTTATAAATAATTAAAAAAATACCACCAAGTGGCTGTCAAAGAGGAATAATTATAGCAATAATTGCCAGAAATAGCATTCAATATCATTTTCAAATAAGAAATTTTAATGTCTTGATTGTAATATAATTTTTGTGCAATAAATTTATGATATTGACAGAATGTATTTGCACAGAGACACAAATCCTCACCAAAAAAGGGCTAATAACTCACTGTATACATCTGTGGTATGTAAAATCTTATTTTCAATGTTAATTTTGTAACTATTACTCCAGATTTTCTTTTTCCCTAAGATGCGAAGAGCAGTTCCTTGCAAATAGGGATGGGTAACCTTTTCCACAGTTAGCTCCCTTACACATCACATGGTATATTGACACTAATCTTCAGATGATCTTAACACCTGCAAAAACAAGATAGGACCATGATAGGTATCACTATAAAAATTAAGCAAAATAATTAGTCTAGTAGTAATAATGCCAAAAGCTGAATGTTATTAATAATAATAATAATCATATATGTCCCTGCTCAAACATGGGTATAATAAAATGTTATTGTTACAACTCTATGGTCTTAAATTAAGTAACAGAAAAGAACGAAATCCAACAAGTTTTGTAATATTCAACAAACAATTTATTTCCCTAGAATGCAAAGTGAAGATTTAAATATAACTTAAATTATTATGAGTTAAATCCCAAATAGTCCTAAAAGTTCTGTCACATGTCCAGATATATGAAATTCCAGTGGTATTCCAAATAATTTATAATACTGAATGTTTTGATGTGCCTGTAGTCTTGAATGTGCTACTCTGCGAATAGCCTGGAATGTGATGATAGCTAACAGTCTTTAATGTATCACAATAATATAATCCAAAATGTCCTTGACTGAATTCACTATAAATTCAAAATTAATAGTTTCATCCAAGAATATTATTCAGCACTTTGTAATTACAGTTAATAATAATCTGAATAAATGAATCCACCCAAATTAAAAACTGTACACAACAAGACTGATTCTGCTTCAGATGTTAAGACAAGAATGAGTAATATTTAAGTAAACAAGTTTATATACCCCTCCACATGACTTAGGTTGCAAGTACCATTTTCTGGAAAAACCGGTACTCTGTTAACTTAATGGAAAATTTCATTTCTGGAACTTTCTAAGGTCAGAAAATATAGACTGTATCTTTAACTCAAACTGAAGTAATCAATGTTTACAATTAATCATGATATGAATATTTAATTTACAATCATAAATAAATATTAGCTATGTATTATGCTGTTTACAAAATAAATGTCACTGGTCAGGTACACAAATATCTTGAATTTGGACAAAGGTTAATTTTAAAATACAGATATACATAATATAATCATTGAGAAAAGACAACAAACAATACAAATTAAATGTACATAACATATATATATATATATATATATATATATATATATATATATATATATATACACACACACATATACATATATTTAGATATATACAGACACACATCCTATCAGACAAATCTGTGTTGGCTGCCATGGTGTGTCCTTGTGTATGGCACTATCATCCAATTGCTTTGGCACTAAATAACCTACCTGTATTGATGTGCCATGAAGCAAACTAAACAAAACCAAACCTACATTGGTTGAGCCGAGACTTGTAGGCAAGAACCTAGAACAGACTTGTGTAGAGTAATGTTGTTTGCACATATATCTTGATTAAGTCCTTAAGACAGAACACTGTAGGGATTTATGTGTATGTGTTGGTGTCGTAAATGTTTGTGTACACCTCACCTGGTGTGATCGCCTTTTGACAAAGTCAGCCAGACGGGCTGTAAGTATGGGTTTTTGATGAAGTTGAGAACTTTTATTCATTATAGCTTTCTTCACCCATGAGCTCTCCAGACAGACCTGGACTGTTGGACGCTTGCTGGAAGATTATAAAACAATGAGGTTAATAATAATAACCCCATTATCTCAAATCATTTGAGAGAGAGAGAGAGAGAGAGAGAGAGAGAGAGAGAGAGAGAGAGAGATTGTTTAAATAACTGCAATTCTGTGCTACCTATGCCAGTATATGTTGCCAAACAACACTCAACAAGACTGTTTAAGTCAGTACACTTTTGTACATTTATACACTGCATTTGTGACCCTCTTCTTGTATATTGCTGATATGGCAATTACAACATCATATGTAACAACACTACACTACACTCATCAACAATATGAATTGTCAGAGAAGTGCAGCATTTAAGTAAATTTTATGTTCACTGTTCAAGTAATCCTCCCATCATTATGCACCATTATACACCTAGAAACAATTTGTTCAAACATAAGTATGGCATGGTGAGAAACCTTAGGTATATCCTTGTGTATATATCATATATGTGATCCTCTACCGGAATACACATCCTACTAGAATAATGCAAATAAAAAACAATTACACATGTCACTCTACAACACTCAGAAATGCTTGATACCAGTACAAGTGTAGAATGGTTAGTACACTTTGTGTATACGATACATCTGGGCCTCCACCAGCAAAATACATTTGTAATATTCTATCTGCACTAATTCTGAGTCAGCACGAGTGTAATATGATGATTACACTCAGTGTGTACTGTACCTTAGATCGTACACATAATTACATTCAGTGTGTACTGTACCTTAGTTCCTACACATTATTACACTCAGTGTGTACTGTACCTTACATCCAACACATAATTACACTCAGTGTGTACTGTATCTTATATCAATTATTACACTATGTACTGTGTCTTAGACTGTTCACATGATTATATTACATGTGTAATGTGCCTTAATCCTCCACATGATTACACAAAGTGTGTATTGTGCCTCAGATTCTCCAGATGATTTCACTGTGTACTGTGCCTTAGATTCTCCACATCATTACAATGTGTACAGTACCTTAGATTTTTCACACGATTGCATTAAGTGTTTTCTGTAACTTAGAAGTTCCACATTATTAAATTCAAGTGTGTTTTGTATCATAAATCCTCTACATAAATTACACTTAGTGTGTATATACTTAAGATCTTCCAAGTGATTACACTAGGCATGTACTGTTCCTCAGATCTGACACATTATTACACTAAATGTGTACTGTACCTTAGATCTGACACATCATTACACTAGTGTGTACTGTACATTAGATCCTCCACATGATTACATTAAATGTGTACTGTACCTTAGATCTGACACGTCATTACACTAGTGTGTACTGTACATTAGATCCTACACATGATTACACTCAGTGTGTACTGTACATTAGATTCTACACGTGATTACATTAAATGTGTACTGTACATTAGATCCTACACATGATTACACTCAGTGTGTACTGTACATTAGATTCTACACATGATTACACTCAGTGTGTACTGTACATTAGATTCTACACATGATTACATTAAATGTGTACTGTACCATAGATCCTACACATGATTATACTAAATGTGTAATGTACCTTAGATCCTACACATGATTGCACTAAATGTGTACTGTACCTTAGATCGTACACTTGAATACAATCAGCGTGTACTGTACCTTAGATCCTACACATGATTACATTAAATGTGTACTGTACCTTAGATCCTCCACCAATATACTACTAATCAGGTCCTTCGCCTCAGGGGAAATTCCAGCAAAGAATTCCTCAGGAAAACAGTAATCATTCCGGAGTATATTGGAGCAGGTTTCTTCTTCACTCTCATCAAGGAATGGGGACACTCCACTCAGCATCACATAAAGGACAACTCCTACACTCCTGTGATTGAAGTTGAATTTGTAGGGTTTTACAGTTACATCTTAAGGTCTGAATATTGTGACAATGTCAGCAGAATTAGACATAAAGTACAGTAAAACTTCTCAAAACCAATTATCAATTACTGGATTACTACAAGATGCTTGGTTTTTATGAACCTATATTTTTTATAGTTAGAATGTGATGAACTTCAGCACTGAGATTAATCTGAAAAGAGTACATTAATGTTATTGTAGGATGTGGACCTATGCATGGATGAAAGGGGATGCACACTGACACAGGGATTGCTCTGTTGACCTAGTCTAGGATGTGGCCAATGTATGGATGAAAGGACATGCATTCAGACACCAAAGTGAGTGTTATCTTGGCCTTAGTCTAGCATGTATGATTGAATGGACATGCACACTGAGACCAAAGTGACTTATGTTGACTTTAGTACAGGAAGTGGATGAATGGACATGCACACTGACACCAAAGTGAGTTTATGTCTGAGCTTTCTCCAAGACGGTTTTGTCAGAAGGTCATTGAAATTAATTGTTCAGTCCCAGAGTAAAGCCTCAGAACGTCCCTGAACTTTGAAAAGTAAAAAAGACCTGAAAACTTTCTGGGATGAGACCTACTGGAGTGTTTGAAAATTATTCTGCAAGTCGGCCCACTTTTGGGGGCTTTCCATGAACAGTGTATCGTTAAGGAGTACTGTTGTACCCCACAAAATGTTGGTCCAAATAATTTACTAAAAAAAACAATTATAATCCATGGACAACTTAGGGTCACAATGACCTACTTTTTCTTCAATAGCTGTTGAGAAATATGGAGTTAAATACACATACAAAGTCTAATGGATAGTTGAGGCCAAGTGGTCTAAGGTACTCGCCTTTGTCCACATTGGTTCAAGTGTTGGCTCAAGCAACATGGGTATGTGAGAAAGTAAGTCATCAGCTTCCCATGGGTTGTGGTTCTTCCTGTGGTCATCACAGAATCTTTCTCCAACACAAATACTGGCCACCATGTATAGCCTATCATGAGCTGAAAAATGGTGTTAAACCCACAAAACCATTGATGGATAGTCACAGAAATGCATCCACATGTATATTTTGATGTATCCACATGAACTTTTTGATGCATCCAGATGTACATTTTGATGCATCCACATGTACATTTTTTGAGGTATCCTCATGTACATTTTGATGAACATTCATGTAGATGCATCCGCATGAACATTTTGATGTATCCGTATGTACATTTTAATGCATCCATATGTACATTTTGATGTATCCACATGTACATTTTGACAAATAGTCATATAGATGCATCCACATGTACATTTTTTTTTTATGGATAGTCTTAGAGATGCATCCACATGTACATTTTGATGGATAGTCTTAGAGATGCATCCACATGTACATTTTGATGGACAGTCTTAGAGATGCATCCACATGTACATTTTGATGGATAGTCTTAGAGATGCATCCACATGTACATTTTGATGGACAGTCTTAGAGATGCATCCATATGTACATTTTGATGGATACCGGTAGTCTTAGAGATGCATCCAAATGCAGATTTTATGGATAGTTATATAGATGCATCCACATGTACATTTTTTATAGTTATAGAGATGCATCCACTTAAACATTTTGATGAATTTAGAAATAAAAATGATAATGATGTGACTGATAAATATGATCAATTTTTTTTAATGATCATTGAAAAACTATCTTTCAATTAAATTGTTTCTCTGATAATGCAAATCTGATATTAATGCATTAGGACAGCATCCATTGTGCTGCAAATCCAGCCCTCTTAAGCTACGACAACCTTTGACCACATCTTTATGGCTTGTTTTATCAATACCTGCTAACAGGAAATGGAAGTTAGCCAAGAGTTGTCTCCATGGATTGACAGACTGCAAAATCTAACATATGTCCATTACTAAAGGACAGCAGTTTCACATGAACACTAGGCTGGTAGCAACTGCCCTAAACTTGTGAGTTGATGAGCATAAAAAAATATGGTCTTGGGTTAATTCTCCCTGTAGTCGATCAGATAACCCATTCAATCCAGGAGAAAATGACTTGAATGGATGAAAATGAAACTTTCTTCAGTTGAAGAGCAAGAGCCAGTGGGACCTCTTTCTTTGGAATGGCTCAGTAGATTTAAAGTAACACGATGATTCAAGGAAAGAAGGACCCATTAAAGTCAGAAGATTCAAAATGGAAGATTGATTTCCCAGGGATGAGAGCCTGTTCTTGACTTATGGTTCACTTTATCTCATGGCACCTGGTTTTAAAGCCAAGAACAGGCTCTCATCCCTGGGAAATCAATCTTCCATTTTGGGTCACTTAGGAAGCAAGTCTTATATAAGACGTTTGTCAGTAAGGCTTCTGACAGTGGTTTTGAAAGCTGACTTGTTAAACAATGTGAAAACACAGGGCAGGTTCCATTTTGGACAAATCGGCAAAGGCCTTTGGTTGTTACAAGCTGAAATTGGCTAGAAGATCAGAGAGGTTCTTCTTATGTCCTCCTTTGTGTTATTGCAAAACATTGTGAAAATGGTAGCCCTTGATAATGACCAGGGCTGACTTCTCAAAAATCTCAAAGGAGGTGTGTGTGTGTGTGTGTGTGTGTGTTTTGGATTTTTAACGTAGCTTTTAACAATTTTTCAGTGATATCGCTACAATGTCTGCAGTGTGACAGTTTATAGTGATGTCTAGCACTGGGGCATTATGCTGCAGACATGTAGCATGATGTCCCACCCAGTCACATTATCTTGACACCAGGCCGACCAGTCCTAACAATAACCTCTTAATGCCAAGCGCCTAGCAAGGCAGCTGTTAATACCATTTTTGTAAGTCTTTGGTATGACTCTGCCAGGGTTCGAATCCATGACCTCCCACATCCGAGGCAGACACTCTAACCACAAGCCCACCTGGTCAAAGGAGGAAACAATAGCTACACTCTTGTGAACTAGCTGTTGCAAGTTGTGGAAGGTTTCCTGTCCATGTGTATAGGGGGATATTTTCAATATGCTCAGACCTGCAATGTCTCTGTGATTTTTTTAAAAGGTTGGGGTGAAGTTAGACATGTTGTTGTGAGAAGAAAAACCTGTGGATGCAAGGGTCTTGTAGTTACCTGTAATTAACATATATACTCACAAAGTTGTGTAAGTGCACAAAACTGGACGGCATGCTCTCTAGGCATAAGCAGATTTAGTAACGGGAATTAGCAAAGGGGAGATCACTCTCATCTAACATTCATTTTGTAACTATGTTGCAGCACTTGTGATGCTAAAACATTCCAAAAGTAATTGATAACATTTTTTTGTGTGTGCCAGGGCTGGATTTGCATGGTAGAAAAAATATTACAAATGTATTAATATACTGGAAGAAGAGAGAAGCAAATATAGTAACACACAAATACATATTTCCTCACAATTATGTCGGTAAGGAAATAATATCACAAGAGACTCAAGTGACCTGAGATCTGCATAATAGCCAAATGCAAGAACACTTGGTTAAGTGATATGGGTAGGTGGGAAGCTCTCAGTAGACGTTTCTTCCAATTCTGTTGATCACAATTGTTTCAAGGTCTCTATATATTTTCTATCTTTATCCATAATTGATGGCATATCTTACAGGCTCTATATATTTTCTATCTTTATCCATAATTGATGGCATATCTTACAATATTTGTCCAATATTGAAAGGTTTTTATGCTTGGATCTTTTCAGTCAAACTTAGTGAAATTTTGCTGAGCAGTTGTTCAGATAAAGATATTTAAAACATTTGTATATTTTCAGTAATGGCTGAAATATATATTAGAGGATTTTAAATATCTTTAAGTTAAGGTGTTTGGTCAAATTTGGAAAATATGATTTAGTGATTTTTGAGAAGAAGTTGCTTAAAGTGTTTTTTTCTATTTTAAGGAATGTTAGCCATATTTGTTGGTCGATTGGCATCATTGAAAGACCTTCACACCAGGATGCTTTCAATCAATTTGGATGTTGTTTGTTTTTCAAGTCAATTAAAGGGGTTTTGTTTCTTAGTAAAAGATGAACACATTTGAACCACCAACAAAGTAGTTGATGACAGGATGCTATCTATCAAATTTGACCAAAGTCTGTGGAGCAGTTTTGGAGAATAGCTAGCTTTTCTTCATTTTAGAAATGTCAGCTGGGAATTTCCCTTACAAACTGAAAGGCCTTCATGTTAGGATAATTTGGTTCAGTGGTTTTGCTAAGTTTTTTTTAAGGCTATTTTTAGTATCAGCAGCCATATTGGAAGATGCAATGGCATCAATTCAACAAATCTGAAATGTCTTGGTACTCATTGTAAATTTATGTGCAAGTTGGTAGTGTGGTCTCTAAGAAGATGTTGTAAGCAATAATTATGAAGATGAATAATGGATAAAGAACAATACCAAAAGTTCAATTGACTTTACAGTCAGGTGATCTAAAAAAATTTCTTACCAGATATCTGTGAGTAATCCCACAGGGGTGCCACCGACTATCTCTGGTGCTAAAAATTCTGGGTTTCCTGGCAGAGGATGAATGTAATAGTTGTTGTAGATGTGTCTCGCATCCCCAAAATCTATCAGTTTTAGATTCGTGGACCCTGTACCAACCTCAACCAATAGATTCTCAGGCTGAAAAGAAACGTCGGAATAATTTACTAGTAAGACAAAAGATTTCCAAGTTATAATTCCAACAATCCTTTAGCACATTATTCAAGTAAAGCTCACAATTAAAAATGCTAAACTTAGAAAATCTAGGGTATAATAGAGCCAATCCCCTTGCACTGATAAAGCCTCTAGTGAGGCCTCAATTCCCTTAAAGCCCTGTGGGGCCTCAATACTTCAGTGTGTTGAAGTTAAAAAACAAACATTTCAGATTTACATCTGTAAAACCCCAATGTTTGTCCTCTTGTGAGGGGCAAATTTGATAACCTTTTTGCACTAATATGCTAGCTGCATTAAAATTGTAGCTGTATTTGAAGGACATCTTTGAACAAGAACTCCTAGGTGCCAAGGAATTCTGGTTGTAAAAAGCAGGTGGTTGCTAATAAGGGAGGCCACTCAAGAAGGTTCCACTGTACAATACCAGTCAATCTGTCATATACTGATAGAATTAAACATAATAGAATATGAGTCCATCTGTTGTATAATGACAATTAAGCTTCAAGAGGGGTCCACTGTACAATACTAGCCAATCAGTCATATACTGATATAATTAAACATCATAGAATACGAGTCCATCTGTTGTATAATGACAATTCAGCTTCTCTAAATAGGAACTGATCTGTTATAGGGAGTCATGGGTGGCTGAATGGTCTCACTTTTACAGTTCACTCATATCTCACTTCCATCCACATTAGTCTGAGTCTCAGGCTCTGCCAACGTGGGTATGTGAGAAAGCTTGCCAGTAGCTTCCTGTGGTTTGGTGAACCTTTTCAGGTTTTCCTGTAACAGATGTACTGGCCATCATGTGTAACTTATCATATGGCATTAGACCCATAACAAATCTGTCATATTACCAACAGAATTAAACATCATAGAATATGAGTCAATCTCATATACTGACAGAATTAAACATCATATGAGTCAATCTCATATACTAACAGAATTTAGCATAAAAAACATTAATCAATCTTGTATATTGACAGAATTAAACATCATAGATGAATATGAGTCAATTTCATATACTGACAGAATTAAGCATCAAAGAACATTAGTCAATGTCAGACTGACAGAATAAAGCATCAATGAACATTAGTCAATCTCATATACTGACAGAATTAAACATCAAAGAACATTAACCAATCTCTCATACTTACAGAATAAAGCATCAAAGAACATTAGTAAATCTCATATACTGACAGAATTAAACATCATAGAATTTCAATCAATCTCATATACTGACATAATAAAGCATCAAAGAACATTAGCCAACGTCATATACTAACAGGAATTAAACACCATAGAATATGAGTCAATCTCATATACTGACAGAATTAAGCATCAAAGAACATTAGTCAATCTGAGAACATCAGTCAATCTCGCATACTGACAGAATTAAACATCATATAATATGAATCAATCTCATATATTGACAGAATAAAGCATCAGAGAACATAAGTCAGTCTCATATATTGACAGAATAAAGCATCAAAGAACATTAGTCAATCTCATATATTGAAAGAATTAAACATCACAGAATATGATTTAGCATCATATACTGAAAATTCAACCTCATTAAAGACAAGTCAATATGTTATATACTGATAACACAATTAAACCTCATAGGATAAAAATTAATCAGTCATGTACTGAGGGAATTAACGCAGAATGCAAGTTTGTCACATACTGACAAAATTAAACGTCTTAAAATATGAGTCATCACAAAATATGAGTAAATCTGACCATTTCAATACAAAATTAAGAAACAATTTAAAAAATGCTGATTTATAAAAATTGTATGCATGCATGCATGTATGTATGTATGTATTGAAAATAAATACATTTTCTCATTTAATTTGCAGTTGAAAAGTTGGGGTTTTAGAACAAGTAGGTACACCTATACAGTCATGGTGGCCAGCCAGGTGCCTAGTTTAAAGGTATTGTTTGTGGATAGACACTTGAAACCAGAAATATGGGTAGGTCTAAATGTCTGTTCAGATATTTTGGTGACTTTCATCCAGTTGAATCAATCATTTATTTTCCATCATAACCGAAGTCACAAGGTATGCTTAAGAAAAGCTATTAAAGGTGAAACAATTTTCTGGTCACTGTGCCCCCTTCCCCCCTCCACCTCCCAATTCACTGTCACAGCCAGAGAGAAAATAGCACAATTGATTTCTTCTTCCTTTTTATACCTGAGCCCTGTTTTTAAGCAATTACCTGCCATAAACAGCCATTAATGGTTTCTTACACAAACTGTTGTTGAACGAAATCTATCCAATCTGAAATGGCTCTATTTTTCACCTCTGAGGTGTTCACTTACCACAGGTTAGACTATACTGAAATCATAATATTTTTTAAAATCAATTTTACAAATCTGTAAATATGGCACATTTGTATCATGAAAAATTTTTGGGAAATGTATTCAGTATTTATTCATACCACTGCACACTAGGCTGCAACATCTGGAATTAAGTACAAAAATATTCTTTTGCAATTTAAATCCACTCACTACATGTTAACATACTTTTATAACAGTAGAAGGTTTCTACTTCTTGATCTCTTTACCTTTATATTGAGATGAGCAATTCTGCAATTATGCAAATACTGCACGACATCCAGAAGTTGTTGAATGAATTCAGCACATTCTAGTTCATCAAATTGTGATTTGGAGCAGATGAAATCAAACAATCTCCCAGCATGCATCCTAGAAAGAAAACAATTAAAGTATTAAGAATACTGGTCAACTTGGAGTACTGGCCTGATCACTCGGAGTACTAATCCTTAGGGCTTGGAGTACTGACCTAAGAGAAGAGCATAACAGGATAATCCTGACATAATGTTTCTTAATTGTTTTAATTAAGCATGTGCTGGCAGATCAGGGTCTTTGCTGTTTGCTCTAATTATCACTGGTAACAAATTGCATAGTCCTAGATTGTTGGTGGACCTTAGTCTATGCAGTTTGCAGTTGGACTTGCCTTGTAAGTGAGTATATATGGTAGATGACTGCTTTCTTTTCTAGTCTGTGATAAGCTTCTATACTACTGAGACCAACATGTGCACCTCTTTCAGCCAGACAATTTTATCTACGCAAATATCTCCTCTGAGCCTTCTTTTTGGGAAACTGAGTAGCAAGCAATGTTATCAAGTTATGTCCTGTCTTTTTTGCAAGCTGAGTTCTTTTTACTTGTAATGTGTCATGGATATTTAAAGCTTTAAAACTTGTAATCTGGAATTAATACCTGAAGGTCTTTAGACTTGTAATATGTAATGAACATGTAAAGGATTTTCACTTGTAATAAGTAATGAATATTCAGTCTTCCTTGTGTGTGTGTTTTGAATTTATAACTAGCTTTAACAATTTTAGTGATATCGCTACGATGTCTGCAGTGTGGCAATTTAGAGCCATGTCTAGCACTGGGGCATCATGCCACAAACATGTATCATCATGTCCTGCCCAAAGGCATCATGCCACAAACATGTATCATCATGTCCCGCCCATTAACATTATCCTGACACCGGCTGACCAATCCTAACATTTGCCTCTTAATGCTGAGAGCCAAGTGAGGCAGCTGCTAGTACCACTTTTATGTCTTTGGCATGACTCAGCCTGGGTTCGAACCCATAATCTCCAGCATTCAAGGCAGACACTCTAACCACTTAGGCCACCGGAGTGGTCTAAAGGTCTTCTGACTTCTAGTAATATGTAATGAAAATTTAAAGGTCTTCTGACTTTTGTAATACGTAATGGATATTTAAAAAGTATGCTTGCATGTGGGTGATTTTAGATTATGTGACAGGAACATGGGTAATATGCTGTGATATGTTTATGATTATGTATGTTACAACATAAATTATTACATCTTTCTTTCTCTCTTTCTCTACACACACACACTGCTCTGTTGAAATGTTTATGATTGTGCATATTACAACATACATTTGCTCCCATTACACACACACACACACATGCACACACACACTATGCTTTGTTAATAAGTTGATGATTATGTATGTTACAACATACAATTATGCTCTCCTCCCACATACACAATGTGTATGCTATACTTGTATGTATATATAAATGTGTTTACACATTCTTGCCTGTATGTACATATAAATGTGTTTACACATTTTTGCCTGTATGTACATATAAGTGTGTTTACACATTTTGCCATTATGTACATATAAATGTGTTTAAATATTCTTGCCATTATGTACATATAAGTGTATTTATATGTTCTTGCCTGTATGTACATATAAATGTTTACATATTCTTGCCATCATATACATATAAATGTGTTAACATATTCTTGCCTATATGTACATGTAAATGTGTTTACATATTCTTGCCATTATGTACATATCAATGTGTTTACATATTCTTGCCTCCAATCATATTAAGAAGCAATGAAAAAAACCCATCAATTGCTACTTTCTGCATACATTCATTTCTAACTAACAACACAAAAAACTGTACAGATGTGTTGTAAACACCTACAACTGCACTATTATAATTAGGAAGTTGCCATTTTCGTATAGGTCAAAGATACACTGTAAACACAACTGTATTATTCTAATCAGACTGGTGTCTGTTTCATAGAGGTCAAAGATACACTGTACACACAACTGCACTATTATAATCAGACTGTTGTCTGTCTCATACAGGTCAAGATACACTGTAAACACAACTGTATTATTATAATCAGACTGTTGTCTGTCTCATACAGGTCAAAATACACTGTAAACATGACTGCATTATTCTAATCAGACTAGTGTCTATCTCATACAGGTCAAGATACACTGTAAAAACAACTGCATTATTCTAATCAGATTGTTGTCTGTCTCATACAGGTCAATATACACTGTAAACACAACTGTATTATTATAATCAGACTGTTGTCTGTCTCATACAGGACAATATACACTGCAAACACAACTGTATTATTATAATCAGATTGTTGTCTGTCTCATAGGTCAAAGATACACTGTAAACACAACTGTATCATTCTAATCAGACAGTTGTCTGTCTCATATAGGTCAAGATACACTGTAAACACAACTGTATTATTATAATCAGACTGTTGTCTGTCTCATACAGGTCAAGATACACTGTAAACACAACTGCATTATTCTAATCAGATTGTTGTCTGTCTCATACAGGTCAATATACACTGTAAACACAACTGTATTATTATAATCAGATTGTTGTCTGTCTCATACAGGTCAAGATACACTGTAAACACAACTGCATTATTCTAATCAGACTGGTGTCTGTCTCATATAGGTCAAAGATACACTGTACACACAACTGTATCATTCTAATTAGACAGTTGTCTGTCTCATATAGGTCAAGATACACTGTAAACACAACTGTATTATTCTAATCAGACTGGTGTCTGTCTCATACAGGTCAAGATACACTGTAAACACAACTGTATTATTATAATCAGACTGTTGTGTCTCACATAGGTCAAGATACACTGTAAACACAACTGTATTATTATAATCAGACTGTTGTCTGTCTCATACAGGTCAAGATACACTGTAAACATAACTGCATTATTCTAATCAGACTGGTGTCTGTCTCATACAGGTCAAGATACACTGTAAACACAACTGTATTATTCTAATCAGACTCTTGTCTGTCTCATATAGGTCAAGATACACTGTAAACACAACTGTATTATTCTAATCTGAAAGTTGCCTGTTTTGTAAAGGTCAAAGGTACACTGTAAACACTTACAACTGGATTATTGTAATCAGACTGTTGCTTGTCTCATGTAAGTCAAAGGTACACTGTAAACACTTACAACTGCATTATTATAATCAGACTGTTGCTTGTCTCATATAGGTCAAAGACTCGAACCAGATTAACATGTTGCAAACTCTGTAGTGTATTGAATTCTGTCTCTACAGCTTCTTTGCTTTGCAGACCACTACTAATCAATTTTGCAGCAAGCACCTGCCCGGAACATTTTTGTATGCATCTTTTTACCACAGCAAACCGTCCCCTGAAACAAAAAACATCCAATGCTTATTAAAAAGATAATTCCAGTTGTCAACATGCACATAGTATATCCACAGAAATGAGATCTTCCATTAAAGATCTATAAATTTTGGTGAATTTCATCTTTTCAATATATACATAACAATATGGCATTTTTGTGTAACCCCCTCCACTATATATGGAGAGAAAAAAGCATTACCCTTCTCTGACAATATTAACCCAATACAGAAATATATTCAAGTCCACTCTGTTCATCACAAATTCCAACAGTTTTTAAGGAAGCTGCAGACTTAACCAATAATTTGAAGTAAAGCAGATTATCAAGAAGAACATGTCATGTTCAGTTTCTATATTTTTCCATTAAAATTTAGTAAGTAATTGCTCCTTTTTTAACTCTAAAGTTTGCCCTTAAATCATACCTCATTGCCATGGAATCTGTGTTCTCTGGGTACATCTCCAGTTATGCTTAAAACATTATGTTACACTATTTTAATTATTAAGGAAAACAAGAAGGCCAGGGCTTGCATGTTGAGCCCAAGATGAAGCATTGCTGTAAAATGATTGCAGTAAAAGGTGTGACCTTGACCACAAGGTCATAAGGTTAAGTGAAATTATCACAGAATAATTCTTAATTTAGTTATGCATCATCCACAGTGAGAAGAAAATCCATCAAGGAAATGTTGGAAATCATAAGGAAATAAAAAAAACTTAAAGCAAACCCCTAAATGCAAAGTTTCTATGACTGTGACCTTGACCCCATGGTAAAGGGGTCAAGTCAGCATATAACAGAATGAATTTCTTAGCTTCATAATGATTGAAGCCAAAAATGATGACAATCTAATAAGCAGTTGTGGAAATTTATGCAAATGACAGACTTTAATAAAAACCTTATTCAACTGTTGATGAATTGTTGGAAAAGTAATTACTGTTTTGCTTCCCATTAGATTTGTATGGACTTGCTAAAACTTTAGTACAGGTAGAATGTTATGTTGTTTATTATTATTACTACAACTTCTATTACTATCAAGGGTTATTTTGGGTTTGCATACAAATTTTGAAACATACATGTAAAAGAGTTTTTCCTTAGGTCTACAAAATCAGGTGCACTTCATAAAATGACTTATACAAAAGTTATCTTCTATTTTCTCTTGATTTACAAATTTTTCAAAAGGAATGGACAAGCAGTCAAAGTGCTGCTATGGTTACATATTTTACTTGAAGCATTTGAAAGATCTATTTTACCTCCAAACTCTTTATCTGAAAGATCCAATTTACCTTCTGAACTCTTCATTTCAAAAGATCCAATTTACCTTCCTTACTCTTCATTTGAAAAATCCATCTTACCTTCCTAACTCTTCCATTTCTGAAAAGTCATTGTCAAATGTTGTCTTCCATATAGCATAGCTGGCATCTTCTCTTTCGCTCAATTCTAGGAAAGATGCATAAACAAAAAAATAAATGTGAATCAATTAAAAGTAAGAACATTTTATATAAATAAAGATTGTGTTGTGAGTAGTGTTGTGATTGCATGGTATCTCACCTGTGAATAGTGTTGTGATTTCATGGTATCTCACCTATGAGTAGTGTTGTGATTACATGGCATATCATCTGTGAGTAGTGTTGTGATTACATGGTGTCTCATCTATGACTGGTGTGGTGATTAGATGGTATCTCACCTATGAGTAGTGTTGATTATATGGTATCTCACCTGTGAGTAGTATTGATTACATGGTATCTCACCTGTGAGTAGTGCTGTGATTAGATGATATCTCACCTGTGAGTAGTGTTGTGATTAGATGGTATCTCACCTTTTAGTAGTGTTGTTATTTATTATATGGTATCCCACCTATGAGCAGTGTTGCAATGACATGGTATCTCACCAATGAACAGTGTTGCAATTACATGGTATCTCATCTATAAGTAGTGCTGTGATTACATGGTATCTTATCTGTGAGTAGTGTTGTGATGACATGGTAACTGTGAGTAGTGTTGTGATGACATGGTAACTGTGAGTAGTGTTGTGATTACATATAGTATGCACATAGTGTATTTGTCATTTTTCACTTGTTCTGGTGTAGCTGTCACCTGACTTTGCAGTGTAACATCGAGGTATTAAAGGTCAAGTCAGGCCTGTGCTCCACTGTGATGTGGGTATTAACTTCTGATATATTTGTGGAGGACCAAGTCCTCACCTGCTGTGCAGTCTTTGAAGAGGGAGATGAATACACAAAGATATCCACTGACTGGCCAAGTAGACACCAATTTAGGCATGTAGTGCTGAGCTGAAGTGGCATTCAGTGAGTGAATCTTGGTCCCCCACTCTCCTTTGTGATAAAGCTTTGGAGTTAATGGACAGACACGGTAAGTAATAAAGTTTTGTGGCTCTTATTTCAAAGAGCATTAGAGTAATTAACTACTAAAATAGGTGTAAAACTAAATTGTCACCTTGACCTTAGATATATTATCACCTTGACAGTACTACATGACATGCAATTAAATTCACAAAAATAAAGTGGACCATTGATCATGGTACAACATATAGCTTTTGAGTTAAAAAGACGAAAATGGAAAATACTGACCTGTCAAGATATGGTGCTGAAAGTGGTAGGCAATATACAAGTCTACCAAATTTCATCTATTTATCTCAAACAGCTTTGAACATCTGGTAAAGAGACATGACAGAAGTTCACAAATATTGACTTGTGACATTAATCTTGAAGATAATAGTAATTGCACCCAATGTGATATATGATGCAATTCCTGAAGATAATATAGACATATACCAAGTTATATCAATTTATCTCAAATGGCTCTCAAGTTATTGAGTGGAAGGGAAAATGTGACAGAAAACTTGCAGATTGGACTGTGCATTGTTCTGGAAGACAGGACTCTCCACTGTCATGGGTGACACACCTTTTCATGATTATATACAAGTATATGAAGTTTCGTCCCAGTTTCTCAAACAACTCTATAGTTGCTGAATGAAAGAAAACTTAAAATACTGAGCTTTAACCTTTATATTGTAGATAGGACCCAAAGACATTATTTGAAACATCATCTAAAATCATATAATGGCCATATTTGTTGGACATGACTGACAAATGAGCTCAAATGACCTTTTGCCAACTTGAAATGTTGGACATTGAAAATAAGGTGCCCATAATTATCTCTTGAATTTCCTTGGCCATTATGTTTTCCCAATTGCTTAAGCACTCAAAAGCTAAAAGGTATGAAAGCATATCTTCTGGACCAACTGTCAAAGCCTCATAATTCTGGACCTGTCAAAGCCTCATAATTCTGGACCTGTCAAAGCCTCATAATTGAACAATTGCCCCTCATCCCTCCAAGGATTTCAACTCTCATCAATTTTTATTGGATTTTAGTTGTTCACCTTCACTGAAGTCCCTCTGAAGTTTGCAATGACAGTATTTGTGTGAATCATGTGCATTTGACCCAGTTAGAATTTTATGTAATTTCAACATTGGTAAAAAAGTCTGTCAGAAAAACAAAAGATGTTCAGACTTTCTAAGCTAATAAATTCCAAACTGAAACAGCACTTTCATCAAAACTGACATGATTGGCCAACATTTTGAACACAGGTAAGGCTAGTTTCATGACTGTGTTTGGACTGTCAATGTCTGTGTTTGGACTGTCAATGTTTGTTTGGACTGTCAATGTCTGTGTTTGGACTGTCAATGTCTGCATGACACTGTTATAATATTGAGTGTTTTTGTTCTAACTGCTGCAAAGTGACAATTTTTGCATCCAATAGAATATTATTTAAATAACTGTAGATAAAATATGACACCAACTTACCATGAAACATGGGCTTATCATGAAACAAGGTGTCATGAAACATGGGCTGATGATGAAACACTGAATTACGAAACACTGGCTTCTAATGGAAACAATTTTATCAATAAACCTGGACTTATGATGAAACAAGAGCTTATCACAAAATAAGCTTACCATAAAACCAGGGCTTATAAACAGAACAAGGGCTGATCATGAAACATGACCTCATCATGAAACAAGGGGTTATCATGAACACGGTGTCATCATGAAACAAAGGCTTATCATGAAACAAGGGCTCATCATGAAAGAAGAGCTTATCATGAAACAAGAGCTCATCATGAAACAAGGCCTATCATGAAACAGGGATTTATTATGAAATGGTTTTATCATTAAACTTGGGCTAATCATGAAACACAACCTCATCATGAAATGTGCTTAACATGAATCATGATTTTATCATTAAACCTGGGATTATCATAAAATGAGGGTTTATCATGAAACATGAGAGCATGAAATGGGCTTATCAGAAATGGATTTGTCGTGAAACATGGGCTTGTCATGAAACAGGCTTACCAAGAAAATTGGGCTTAACATAAAAGACAGGCTTATCATAAACATGGACTTTTCATGTGGGTAAAATGAGAAACTTTGAAGACTCACCAGATTCTGTGGGTATACAGACATAGTCAGATGATAGACTCGGGTGACTACGGCCAATAGTGTTGTTGGCAAAGACTCGGAACTGATACGTTACACCTGGCATCAGGTCTCCTAGAACCTGAGATGTATTTGGCACATAGGGTATGGCAGACAGCCAGTGATCACAACCTGCAATATAAGAATTCAACCTTGCCAATAAAATGACAAGCGTAAATAGAAAAGAACCTATAACTTGGAACGGACCAGAGACTGCCCATATGAACTGTACAGATCTAAAGCTGAATGTAACACAAATTAGCTATGAAATTTGGTAGAAGATTAATCATCCTACAGTGTCTCCCAACAATTTATTTACACTTCACTTAACTGTCATACGAAACTGTTAATTCAATCTTTTCTTTTATTACATAAATGGCTCCCATATTGATGCCAGATAAAAAAGATTTCATTTTGTTGTCATATCTTAAAAAGACCTTGATGCCAGAAATTAAGCTCTCAGTCAAATCTACTGAGTAGTTTTTCAGATAGTTTTGCAGTTATTCCAATTCGGAAACTTGGTAATGGCAGCCATATATAATGGCTGGTTGGTAAACATGTACACATATAATGGCTGGTTGGTAAACATGAACACATACAATGGCTAGTTGGTAAACATGTACACATACAATGGCTGGTTGGTAAACATGTACACATACAATGGCTGGTTGGCAAACATGTACACATACAATGGCTGGTTGGTAAACACGTACACATACCATGGCTAGTTGGTAATTGCATATACATACAATGACTGGTTCGTAATAACATACACATAAAATAGCTGGTTGGTAATTGCATACACATACTATGGCTGGTTAGTAATGCCACACTGTTACATTCAGGTTCAAAGCACACACAAACACTATGTAAGAGTCCTAAAACTTTAAGTAAAATAAAGCTAAAATCTTCACAAAAAACCAAAACCAGTGTTGCTTACAGTACCAAGCCCAGCTACATAACTGCCTGCTCTCCCACTCTTCTCTTGTTTTAGTATGGGTTAGGGATAAGGGATTTTAAATATTTTAGCATTTGTACGTTATCCAAGGGCATGAACTGGTCCAGGCTCAGTCAGCCATGGGAAGATAAACAACAAAACCAAACTTACTGACAGTCTCTGGTATAAAATATCCAGAATGCTGGCATTAATGTTCTTGCCAACTGTCACTACTAACAGCTAAAATCTGACATGCACTTAGAGTGAGATTATGCTCTTTAACACACACACATATTATAGCTGGTTGGTAATGACAGCCAGATATAATTGTTGGATGGTCATGGCAGCTACAGACATATAATTTCAGATTAATTAACATAACTGTCAAGACTGCAAAACACATTCTTGTTGCTAAAACGATCCCTGACAAATTTATCTAAATTTGTAGTTGTGTGTGATTTGGATTTTTAATGTAGCTTTAACAAATTTCCAGTCATATTGCTACGATGTCTGCAGTGTGACAGTTTATAGTGATGTCTAGCACTGGGGCATCATGCCACAGACATGTAGCATCATGTCCATCCCTGTCACATTATCCTGACACCAGGCCGACCAGTCCTAACACTAACCTCTTAATGCTGAGCATAAAGTGAGGCAGCTGTCAGTACTGTACCATGTTTTATAAGTCTTTGGTATGACTTGGCCAGGAATTGAACCCATGACCTCCTGCATCTGAGGCAGATGCTCTAACCACTAGGTCACCAGAGAGGTCTTATAGTTGCAAAGCTGAGCTATGGAAAATATGGCATGAGACTGTATTATAATTAATCTTACCTCATTACACTATTATTGGAGCAAGACATGAATACTCTTACATGCTTAATAACTTTCCCCTTCTTTTTGTCAAAACTAGCAAAGAAATTCATACTAACCAAGTGTCTCATGTTAAAAAAACATTGCATCATCTAGTTTTCATGAAACTATTTTACATCTTTTATAATTTTACTATTTGTCTAATGAGTAGACAATGTTTGTTTACCTGTGGTGCAAGAAGGCTCATATAACCAGTCAGTCTTGTGTCAAAAATCATCTCTTCCATGACTCCAAGACCAAAATGGCAGATTACAAAGACCAATCTTTTTCAGCATGTATTGCATGAGTGGTGTTACTTTTTTGTTGATACAAATGGTACTTGAATCATTTGAGTCCAGAATGAATTTGATCATTTTAGCTATATTTGTGTCCTGAATGAATTTGATAATTTTAGCTATATTTGTGTCCATAATGAATTTGATAATTCTAGCTATATTTGTGTCCATGATGAATTTGATAATTCTAGCTATATTTGTGTCCATGATGAATTTGATAATTCTAGCTATATTTGTGTCCATAATGAATTTGATAATTCTAGCTATATTTGTGTCCATAATGAATTTGATAATTCTAGCTATATTTGTGTCCATGATGAATTTGATAATTCTAGCTATATTTGTGTCCATGATGAATTTGATAA